>JARAOO010000015.1:0-29893 GCA_029379385.1 Quillaja saponaria
TAAATATATAATTTGACTATTTGTATGATATGATATTTATAGATATTATATTTATGTTTTAATATGTAATGAGATTTTTTATAAATATATTTGAATATAATTAATTATGTTAAGTAATATATTTATGTTATAATTATGGTAAGTAATACACCTATGATAAAAAGTGATTTTATTATTTTGTAAGAAATAGTAATTTTATTTTATAATTTGTGTATTATAATAGTAAATTATAATATGAGTATTATAATTTGAATCATTTACTATTAGTAGTTGTCTATAGTTAATCTATGAAAATACTGTGAATTCATTAACAATATAATGAGGAAATTTTATAATATTTTAAAGATTTTTGAAGGTTGCAAGTTTGATAATGGAAGAAATTGGAATTATGTGTTACATTAATGGTGAGCTGCGTACTGGTTCGAACGGGCTTGAATACGATTCAGGTCCCGTTTAAGTGCATTCGTGTACCCAAGCGTATCAAGTATGCAGAGTTTCATGCTCGTTTATGCAAGTCTTTAAAGGTTGATAGAAGAAGAGAGTACCTGACTATAATTTGTCGATGTCCGAGTACTATAAATAATTCAACCCACTATAGTCCGGTTGCAGTAGCTGATGATGAGGACTTGTACAGCATGTTACAGCATGCCAGTGCGCAAGGCCCTGGATTTATTTTAGAGATTTATTTACATAGGCACGCACTTCATGATGAGTCTCTGTCTCGTGTTCAGAGTCACAACACACTTGACCCGATTCCTGAAAACATATTCATGGAATCTCCCACCAGTAGGCGCCAATACGATCAGCTCAGTTCTCATGTTGCAGGAGAGGCATCAGCATCTCTTAGGCCGTATTCACCTATTACTGACTCAGAAGCGCCTGGAGAAGATATTGGCGATGGAGAAGATATAGTTAATCCATTATCGCACTCTTTACTTTAATGTAAGAGTTTTCCTATTTATGTATTTGTTTCTACTTTTTTATTATGTAGATATTAGGTATTATGTCCCCCACATGTCATGTAAAATTATTTTGACATTAATAAACATTATTGTCGTGTATGCATATTAACATTATAGACTGTTTGTCTTTTGTTATGCAGATTCATGGATCCCGTTGCCCCAGTAGATGTTTCAGTCCTTAGATTACACGATAGCCATCGATCCGTTAGAGTTTTCGCGGATCACGAGGTTTGTAATTAACAAATCAAATTACTATAAATAATTTTTCGGGGAAATTTTATTAGCGAAAATGTTCTTACTAATATGTTTTTGGCAATTTAGAGCGAGGCCTATGTCCTCAGATGCCGTCGGAGGGAGGCGGTGTTCGGCCGAGAACTTCTTAATAATATTAATAATATTAATCCTCGAGTATTGGAGTACATGACCATGGCAGGTTTTGGCGGTGTGATCAGGGTGGGGTTTATTTCGCTTGATTGGCACCTTGTGACAGCTTTAGTAGAGCGATGGAGGCCAGAGACTCACACATTTCATCTGCCGCACGGTGAAGCCACCATCACACTACAGGATGTTAGTATTCTGTTCGGTTTACCTGTTGACGGTGAGCCTGTCTCTGGCCTAGTTGGTGCTGACGTCGCAACTGAGTGCGAGCGATTATTGGGAATTGTGCCCCCTGCTACAGCTGTTAAGGGTAACACATTGAAAATGAGCTGGTTAGGATTGACATTTCAGAATTTTCCAGCCGATGGTGATGACATTACAGCGCAGAGATATGCACGAGCTTATATATTACAGCTGATGGGTGGATTGTTGTTCACCAGTAAGACGAGTACACATGTGCACATTTGTTTCTTATCTCTGTTGGAAAACCTATATGCCGCAGGACAGTACAGCTGGGGGAGTGCCTCCCTGGCATGGTTGTACAGGGAGATGTGTCATGCCACTCACCTTGATGCTTCTGAAATTGCTGGACCTTTGATATTACTCCAGGTATGGGCATGGGAGCGACTACCATTTCTCGCACCGAGGAGGGAGACAGACATTCCGTGGGATAATCTTTGTCCTTTAGGCGCGAGGTTTGTAAAATTATTAGTTTTATGCATTTGGCTACTAGGATGTGTGGTACGTAAATGACTTGTAATTAACATTTTTAATTACTTCCAGGTGGAGAGTAAAGTTCAAAGTAACTCAAATCGGCCATAATGTGGTGTCTTGGTATAGAGAGATGCTGGACAGGATGTCATCAGACCAGGTAATTACAAGTGTATCTTATATCAACAAGTTATTTAACAATGACATGTTTCAAGGTTTTATTTATTAAAACATTGACACAGTTTTTGGATTGCAGTTCATATCATTACCCTACATTGATGATGGGGTGAGACACCTGATACCAGACTATTGTTATCGAGACCAGCATATTTGGGGTGCTAAAGTACCCTTAATATGTTTTCATATTGTTGAGTATCAGAAAGTGGATAGGGTAATGCATCAGTTTGGATATCAACAACCTATACCAGAAAACCCTACTGACATTGAGGCCGATCAAACCTTGCACAAATTTGATCTTCGGGGACGGGGCGTCACTGACTACCGTTGGCTACATGCTAACCACATAGCCATTTGGGGCATGAGATACAATCTGGTCCAGATAGGTGATGTTCTGGGAGTTGCACATGGTCATGCTGCTCATACAACAGAGTACAATGAGTGGTATAGACGTATCAGTAGGAGATATCTTACACGAGTTGGTCTTATCCATGCTGATCCAGCTCCTTCCCATTCTACTCATTCGACGTCATCATCATCATTGTCATCACAACGTCGCAGACGCAGTAGAACTGATGTCCCTGGACCGTCGGTTTCTTATGGACGTGTTGATGCTGATGTCCGACCATCAGATGTGTATATTCCATCTCCGGCACATATGTCTCCACCTCCTCCACCTCCTTATATGGCCAGTAGTTCATCTATGTATCATCAGCTTATGCCGGACTTTGCACTGCAATCAAGCGAGGTTTTTAACTCTCCCATACCGCAGGTGCCATACTTTCAGTATGGTAATACACCTGCATCATATGACCCGGGTATGGGTTCAGGTGTGCAAGCTGAGGAAGGATTTAGCGGTGTTGATGACATACCTCCCTCAGACGATCTTGGTGACAGGGCTGATGTACCAGCTAGGCGAAACCCGGCAAGGAGGAGAAGACCACGCCCATGTGGTACAGGAGGTCATTTTTTGTAGATCAGTATTTCTCGAAATCCTTATATAAGTTTTTTAATTTTTAATTTTTGTGTTTGTTACTTGTAATAGGAAAAGTCTTCCTGGTTTATGTTTTAATTTAGTTATACTTGTAAATTAAAATTTATAATAAAGCATGTAATAATTAGAATGAGTTAATATAAGTGTGTTCCATTAATTTTTAAAATAATTTAATGTTTTTTATTCTTTCTAAATCATTTCAAATAAGTTTAAAATTTATATACTTTAAATTAAAAAAATTTAGTAAAACTTAATAATTTACAATATCATGAATTTTAACATTTTAAAATATCATAAACTTTAGTAAAAAAATTTATCATACATTATAGAATTAAAAAATTAACAAAAATCTTAAATTGTACAAATACAAAATTTATAAATTTAAAAACTGTCATACACTATAAATTTAAAATTTTTCATATATTTTTAATTTCATATAATTATTATACACTTTAAAATTTCATGGAACATTTTAAACTATAAATATATAAATTAACATATACTTTATATTTAAAAGATATCATGAATTTTAAAAATATTTATGATAAATTAAAATGTATGATAAAATCTTAAATTCTAAAATTTTAAAATTATCATATATCTTAAATTTATAAAATATTTTCATATAAATTAAAAAATTAATATATATTTTAAATTTCAAAAATATCATATAATAAAACATTAAAATTAAAAATTTGCCGAATATTTACAATAAAAATTTAAAAACTCATTAAACTTTTACAAAGGTCATGATAAAAAATATTTGAAGGTTTGTATGTTTTAATATAATTATTATGTAAAATAAAATAAGCTAATTTATTAATTAATATGATTATTATCATATATTTTAAGAAAAATTTTAAGAACTCATAAATTTTTATGAAAATTCATCAATTTTTAGTAAGGTAATGAAATTTTTTTAAGATTTATATGTTTTAATTGAATTGTTATGTGAAGTAAAACAAATTAATTATGGTGTGAAGTAAAATAAATTATTTATGATATTGGTATATTGTAATTTAATTAATATATTAATATAATTAATATATTAATAGGAGAGGGAGAGAAATTACACGATAGGGGTGTGCGGGAGGGGGGGAAGGGAGGCTGGGAAATAGGTATGCAGGCTACCCTGCAGTGCTGCAGGGTAGCCTGCAAAATTTGTCCCCCGCGTGGCCGTAGTGGGGGACAAATTTTGGGATGAAACCGGCTTTTCAAAAGCCGGTTTCATCTTGCACTCGCGCGTCACGCGCGAGTGCGTGACCTGTGCGATGGTCCGACCTGGCACGCCAGGTCGGACCCTGAAACCGTGTTTTCAAAACACGGTTTCAACATCTACCCTCTTTTGGCTATTATGGTAAAAAATTTACCATTTTGGCCAAATTTTTTGGGACTTGGACCCTTTTGTCCAAAAGTCCGAATTTTGTGTGTAGGGCTGTGATGGAGGCTCTGGGTAGCCCTATGGCGAGGTACTCTGAGGGATTTCCCGGAGCTAGATACTATACTGGAAATCAGGATATTGACGAAATTGAATTGCTTTGTTGGAAGCGTGCATCAGCGGCCTTTGATCTTGATCCGAACAAGTGGGGTGTGAATGTGCAGCCATATTCATGCACTTCTGCGAACTTTGCTGTTTATACTGCTCTTTTGCTTCCACGGGATCGGATCATGGGTTTGGATTCTCCTTCCGGTGGTCATTTGAGTCATGGGTATTACACTCCAAGTGGAAAGAAAGTTTCAGCTGCATCGATATTCTTTGAAAGTTTACCTTATAAAGTCAATCCGCAAACGGGGTTAACAGATTATGAAAAGCTTGAACAGAAGGCACTTGATTTCCGTCCAAAGATACTTATATGTGGAGGGAGTTCATACCCCAGGGAATGGGATTTTGCTAGGTTTCGGCAGATTGCTGATAAATGTGGGGCAGTTTTGATGTTTGACATGGCTCATATTAGTGGTCTTGTGGCGGCTAAGGTATGGCACCTTTGGTTCTGTCATTTGTTTATTTTCGATTTTTGGTTTTCTTTTTTCCTGGTTGCTCTTAGTCATGTCTATGGTTCTCTAATTTCAATTTTATGCAGATTTTATTCTTTTGTACGATCTTCCATTCTACTTATAGAACTGCTTGTTGATTTGCAAGAAGGATATCATAGAGTCTGCATTTAATCATGTCTGTCTTTTCCCCCACTTTTTTTTCTCCTCAATTTGGGGAGGGATAAGTAGGAAACCTTAATGATAATAATTGGGGAAACGAGGATAGCAATTCCTGCCCAATTTCCTTCGCAAAGCTTGAAGGTACTCGAAAAAAACACTAATCTGCTCATTTTTCTCTGGTGTCTGTTCTCTCTCTCTGAAAGAAAGACTGAGATTTCGTTAGGAGTGAACCTGAATGATATCAATTTCTAATTGGCTAATTATTACCATCCGTGATCATCTTGATAAAACCACAATAAGATGGTGTTGCTGTATGAAAACTGTATATCTCATTCATGCCAGAACAAATTCTAATCTAAAAATGTTGCTGGGTTGTTCTTGTACCAGGGGTCCTTGCTATTTTTGGAATTCCTTCAAACTATAATGCTTTATTATGTTTTTATTTTGGTTTCAATTTTTTATATTCTTAGAAAGGTTTACCCAAAAGTAAAGTTTTCTTACTATGAGTTGGCTTTTGTCCCTTTCAGGAATGTGCAAGGCCATTTGATTATTGCGATATCATCACCTCAACAACTCACAAATCTCTTCGAGGTCCAAGGGGTGGTATTATTTTTTATAGGAAAAGAAACAAATCAGTTAAGCAAGGCTATGTTCATATTCATGGGGAAGATAATAGTTATGGTTTCGAGGAAAAGATAAACTTTGCTGTATTTCCATCATTGCAAGGGGGTCCTCACAATAATCACATTACTGCTCTTGCCGTAGCTTTAAAACAAGTTGCTACTACTGACTATAAAGCATATATCCAACGGGTGAAGAGAAATGCACATGCTTTAGCGTCTGCCTTGCTGAAAAGAAAATGCAGATTGGTGACTGGGGGTACCGACGATCATTTGTTGCTATGGGATCTCACTGCTGTTGGCTTAAACGGTATTGTTATTTTTGCCTGCAAGTTTTTCACTTAGATGGGCTAGGAATTTTATAATCGAATGCTAATGCATAAGCTGGTTATATCTTAGTATTTTGTCAGTATTGGAAGCACATTTAGATAGTTGTCAGTTTGTCTCGAAATTGTCTATGATGACTTGTTTCTGTTTGTGTTATCAAGCTATTTACACTAATAGACTTTTTGGGCAATCCCTGTATCAGTCAGTACTGATTATTATATAGGCTTGGGTTGTAATTTAATAAACATTGATAATATTGCTTTTATGGAGTATCTAGGATGGATTTAGTAGATTATAAAACCACATTATTTTTCTTCATGAGCTACTCCATTTTGATGTGTTATATTATGCCTACAAAATATTACTGGATAACAGTTGTATTGTATGCTACCTTGTATTAACTTAATTATTTGATGATGCTGAAACATGGTTAATGGGGAGATTATTAGAAGTGGGGTTGATTGTTGCAATTCACTGTGGTGTGCTGTACGTGGGGTGGGTAGGGATATGTTTACTATAATTTTAGTAAGAGAATAAATATTTGTATCAAGAGTTACTTGAATTCACGTCAACTGAAATCTTGGGCCATATTCTGATTTTTAGCAAATACGTAGAAAAATATGGTTTATGCTAAAATTGGTGCTACATTTTAACGGGGGCGCATCTTTTCAGTTGTTGCTTCTTCTCTGTTTAATTTCTTTTGGCAATGTTAAAGTAGGTGATTCGTTTGAACGGAGGGAGATTCATTTCGGTCTTTGCTTCTTAAGGTCTCTGAAAGATGCATTACTGTGAAAGCTCTCTGGACAAATTTAAATAATCTGGTCCAAATTGATTCTGATTGCTTTACATTAACTTCTACTCGGTTTTTATTGTCAAATTTCTCCTGATGCTTTACTTTTTTTTCAACATTCAGTCTCTGAAGATAATAAGAAAAGTAATAAATTGAAACCTGAAATTATGCTGGAGCCTAATTTAAATCCTGATCTCTTCATTATATTGTTTTAGTAGTAAAATAAATAAAACACTTTGACATTATTATTGCTATTGGATTCTCGTTTTCCTTCTTTTTTGTGTGACATTGATCGTTTTAAAGATATGTATGCGGAGTAATGACTAGGGGGCAGACATTAGATGGTATGACTGGAGGGTTCCCGATCACGATAGGTGTTTACCAAGGTTCATCCTTAAGCCCTTACTTATTTGTTTTAGTCATGGATGACCTTACCTATAATATTCAATATAGGGCTCCGTGGTGCATGCTGTTTGCCGATGATATCATGTTGGTAGATGAAACTAGAAAAGTTTTAAATTTCAAACTAGAAATGTAGAGGAATGTGTTAGAATCTAAAGGTCTTATATTGAGTCGGACAAAAACAGAGTATATGGAGTTCGATTTTAGTAAAACACTAAAACTAGAGGAGACTCTAATGAAATAATTTTGGATGGTAAGATAATTCCTATAAAAGACGTGTTTAAGTAATTAGGTTCATTTGTATAAAAAGATGGCGCAATTGAGCATGATGTAAACTATAGGATCAAGGCAGGGTGGGCGAAGTGGCAAAGTACTTCGGGAGTTTTATGTAATTCTAAAATCCCGAATAGATTGAAAGGAAAATTTTACAAGACTATAATGAGACCAGCTATATTATATGGTACCGAATGTTGGGCAGTTAAGAAGTAACATTTGCTTAAGAAGTAACATTTGCATAAGATGAGAGTAGCTGAAATGAGAATGTTGAGATGGATGACGAGACATACAAGTAATGATAGAATAAGGAATGAGGAGATCTGTAAGAAGGTTGAAGTAGTACCTATTGAGGAGAAAATGAGGGAGAATCGTCTATGTTGGTTTAGATATATCTAATGTCGGCCAATAGATGCAGTAGTTAAAAAAGGTAACTTGGTACAAGTGTTAGGTGTTAGACATAAGAGATGGAGACCAAAACTTATACGGGGGATAGTCATCGAGAAAGATATGATTGCTCTAGGGATTATTGAAAATGTTGTCTCGGATCGATGCGAATTGAGAAAAATGATTCATATAGCTGACCTCAACTAGTTTGAGATTTAAGGCTTAGTTGAGTTGAGTTGAGTTGAGTTAATGAGTGTTACAAGAGTAAAGCTTGGGGAAAGTGAAAAAAAAAAAATTAAACTAGATTTTCTAAAAAAAATAAGGTGGTCAAGGAATTCTGAGAAAGGATAATAGCCCTTTTTATTTTGGTTACATTTTTATGCTTTAAATTGTTTAATTTTGTGCACTTTTGGCACCGATCTTACTGCTAGAAGTAGTAGCTTTTCAAGCACGCAAGTGAAAGTGTTCTATCTATTACATAGTTTTCCATATATCTTGTGATAAGTTAAATATGATAATTGTCATGAATGTCAGGTGTATGAATATAGATGCTCTAAAAACAATTTTTTATATTATTTCAGTTGGGTATCCTATTAACAAAGCTGTGTTTTTTTATTTATTTTGCATGTGTTTTAAGATCAGTTTGTATATGTCAACTAGCGAATACCAACTTGATTTCTTCCTCTATTAACTATGAGCCTAAAGGTTCAACGTCACAATTCTTCTATTTTTTTTTGTTACGTTCTGTAGGCAAGAACTATGAGGAAGTCTGTGAGATGTGTCAAATCTCTCAGAATAAAACTGCTGTTTTTGGTGACGATGGTGCTATTTGTCCAGGAGGCTTGAGAATCGGCGAGTAGTTTGTCTGTATTCTGTAGATAAGCTTGTGGTTTCTATCTACTTGATTCTCATCATTTGTCTTTTATATTATTTAATTTAGGATTCACTGTTCTTTTCTTTTTGCTGTTCATTTTAAGCCACCAAGTCTTTGATTAAGTAATAGATATGTTAATCAGTTTCCTATTCCAAATATTTAATCTAGATTTCTTCAAGTCTCTTTAATGCCACCCCAACCTTGTGGGTGCTCGTGAAAGACTTTAGTGCCCCACTATATTTCTGCTGCATATTTGCTTGGTTTCTGATTTTTTAACAGCAAATTCAAAGCTAATTATATCGGTGAATTAGTTCCTTTGTCCAATGTTGCCACTGTAGTGTATTTAAATTGCTTCCCCTTATTACCCACTTTGTTGTTGTTTTTTTCCCTGTATCCAGGTACTCCTGCAATGACATTACGAGGTTGCATAGAGGATGATTTTTGAGACAATTGCTGATTTTCTTTGTAGGGTACCTCAGATTACAAGCATTGTACAGAGGGAACATGGAAAATCATACAAAGATTTTTCTCAACGGTCCCCAGAATAATAAAGATATAGTTGAGCTCCGAAGTCGGGTTGAGACTTTTGCTTCCCATCTTCCCATGCCAGGATTCGACATTTAAACATGTGGGAAGGGAATTAGGCAGCCTTCATGAATATCTAACATTATTATTGTATGTTGGATTACTTCTTACCGCCCTTTGCATGGTAAAGTATTCATTTTTGTCCCTTGTCCTCACTTTTAGTTCAGATGAAGCTCCTTTAAAAAAAGTAGTCACCAAAAAAAGTAGTCACCATATGCTGCCACAATCATACAGCCATTATACCATTACTCAGCTAAACTGGCTGCCTGATTCTGATTTGTACAAATTATACGAAGGAAATATTTCATTCTTCAAGTTCTGAGGCAGTGGCCTCCTTGTTTATCTTGTAACTTCTGTATCAAGTGTGATATAACACATGAAACTTGCCTCTCTTTTAGTAGTTTCAAACTACTTGTACAATAAACTTGCAAATGGTTAGTCTGATCTCTGAACTAGGCGTACTTTAGACTCTGTTCAGAACACAATTGTAAAGTTCATCTTCTTGATTTCTCCAATATCACTATGGATGTTCTTGTAGTATTGGAGTCCTTTTTATTTTCCCCTTTTCAGGTGAGTGATGTTTCGGAAACCCTACTTATGATTGGAATTGCATTTAGAGGTAAATCAAATGGAGAAACTTGTTTAACATCCTTCCAATTGTGTGACTTGATCTATTTTTTAAATGGTAGATGAGCAGTGCTCTTCTAAAACATGGTATATCTGCCGTGGATATTGACGGTTCAACCCCTGTAGCCATTGATTTTGTCGGAAGATGGGGCTGCTAAGTGCATTTCTGGCATCCAGAATACTGACCTTTTGCAAATACTGGTGATTATTTCTGTCTGTTTCACTGTATGTTTGCTGGGTCGCCAATATTTTATTCGTTGTTTTAAAGCAATACTCAAATGGAACCCCCAGAGGGAGGCAAAGCATGAAATTCCGGCAAGGGACAAAAAGCACGAGGTACGGTTACAATTGAGAGTGACCTCTGAAATTATATGTTTGTATAATTATATTATATAGTATAGTATAACCCCAGACCCCAAAAGAAAGGTTTGGAGTTTTTTGTAAACAGATAAAAATTTTAGAGAGAGTGAGAAAGAAGCCATAGAAGAGAACTTGGAAGAGACATGTCAGGAAGAGAGGGATGCTGTGAGAAGCTTTCATCATCAATTCCATTGCTTTCAAAGTGAACCGAATCAGACAAAAGCTTCTTAAGAGCAAAAGAAGCTGCTTTTGAAGTTAAAGCAGCCCCGGAATCTAACAGTGCCTCCTACTGTCCTATGCTTCCCTTTTCATTATTTTTCAGAACTAGAATGATTAGTCATTTACTGCAACAACTACTACTGAAAAAGAGGACTTTGAATCCTGAAGAGGAAAAATACAAAATAAATTAAATAACATTCAAAGAAAGAAAAGAATTTGGCCTTGTCTGTCTTCCTGGTTGAGAATGGTGGGCAGGTTGAAGGTTCTCCAATTAATTATATTTTTTCCTCTTCTTTATTATAAAATGTGAAATATGATTGAGGAAGGTGATGATTAAGTTGAATTTAGCCCTCGGGAAATAATACATGGCCAAATTTTCTTCTCAAAACCACAATGATATTCCATTGGAGAATCTTCCTCTTTGGTTTCTGGAAGAAGAAAGACTTTCACAAAAGTTCCAACTATAGCAACTGTAAAAACAAAGAAAACCACAAGAGGCATGAAAAAAAAGTTAAAACAAAAAACAAAATTCAAGAAGGTAAGGGTTAAAACCTTCAAGGTACAACAACCCCAACAACTGATTCCTCTACTTGTAGTAAGTTTTTTTTTTCTTTTTGGCAACCATTTTTTTTATCCTTCACTCTGTTTACCTATGACTGCAAAAGTCCAAAAGCTTCTTCCTCCCTTCAACAATTTCATCAAAGAAATCATCAAGCTGTCCAATAATATTGTCTGCTCCAGATCTCAGAACCCCAAAACACCCTCTCAGATTTTCAACTCTCTCTCTAATCCCAACCTCTGTTTCCCACTCCACCAGCATACCCTGTGAACTTCTTCTCTCCAATTCCCCTCTCAGCTCCTCCATGGCCATCTTGGATCTCCTAAACTCATACAGCAAAATCCCAGGTGTCCCACTGATCTGACTGATTTCTGAAGCCACCCTCTGCTGTAATCTTGCCGTCGAAATCATGAACGCCGATCCCAGAAACAAACACCCTTCATATCCTCCAAGAACAAAATTCGACGATTCAGGCCAGCAATAAACTAACCCATATAGCAAAATCATTAACAACAGGGAGCTAACGTTTCTCATTGCATAAAGTACTCCTCTGAAGCCATTGAATCCGTTGAGTTTTGATTCGATCGAGACCTTCTCGTCAAAACGCAAAGAAAGGGGTTGTATTCTTGTTTCCATTAAAGCACGATTCTCTTCCTCCAATCCCACAGCTTCTCTGCGACAACCTGAGATTGCTCGAATAACCTGTTTCAGCGAAGAAAGTAAAGCTTTTTATTCAAACCCAGTATGCTAATTACTGTGATTCTTAGGAATATAAAACGAAAAATCGAAAATTGTGATCAACCTGACCTGGCGATAGAGTTGTGGGCTAAGATGACGATGGGAATCGAGAGGGGAAGTGATATTAAAGCCAGCAGAGTAGTAATTCTCGATGCCGGAAATGCCTGACTTAAGGACATGGCAGGCTTCCCAAAGCTTGGAGCTTTCATCCATATACTCGTCAAGCCACTTGTCACCTACAGGCAAATGAAGCTTTTGGACAAGAAGGGTCAATTGGGTATGAAAGGATCGGAGAAGTGAGAGTACCCTTTGAAGGAATTGGATTGACATGAAGTTATTGGAGAGGTAAACACGTTCAAGATCGTCAATTCCTCTGGTAAGAAAGGAGTAGAAGCCATTGACAGAGTTGGTGGAAGAAGGATCCATTACAGTTGTGGGAGTGTTAAAAAGGAATTAATAGGAGAAGAAAATAAAGTGAATGGTGGGAATGAAAGAAGAGGAAGGAAGGAGGAGAAAGATTGTGAAAGAGGGAGATATTTAAATTGAGAGAGAGTGGAAGCATAAGAATGGAGAACCAAAAAGGACTAATTTATAAAAAGATGAAAGTAATGGAAGAATGGAAGAATGGAAGGAAAGGAATATCTTAGAAGCTCAGGTTTCTAAGGTTGAAAAGGATTATTAGTAGCAATGATGGGTGTTTCCTATTGAGGGGAAAGGATGATTGGTAATATGCCATTTTCATTATTTAATGGGCAGAAAGAAATAGAGGTAAGGTAAAAGAGAAAAATTGGAGAGCCTAAAAATAAAAAGAACATAGGCAAGAAGGGAGAAGAGAAGAGGAAAATATTTTAGGAAGAAAGGTAGGAAAAGATTAATAAGGTTCATATGACAATACAATCTTCTTGACCTTCATGAACATAGAGTAAATTATATTTATTGCATTTGTCGAAATCATACTAATTATTTTATCAAGATATTTGGTAATAAATTGTATTTAAATTTATTTATATATTTTAATATAAAATAAATCAAGTGTATGATTTTGATAAACATAATATCATGTAAAATATAATAGTATTTACTTTTAATATTATATTTCTTGGCGGACCTTTTAACTAGGCTCATATAAAATGTAGTGAAACTATTTTTATGATAAATTATTAAGAGAAAGACCCGGGGAAGGGGTAGAATGAAGTGGGATTTTGATATTAATTGTAGTTAGCAATGTTCAATGAAGTGAGTTTCTTGAGTGATAAAAGGTTTGACTGGACTAACTTGGGTTCTGCTTCTAATTCTTCCATTGAAAACCAAGTCTCCCTTTTGATTTGAGCGCTCTTTGGCTTCTTCTTCCCTCATTTTCTTCCTCGAGCAACTGAATTTGCTCCTTTACTTCCCCTCTATTCTATTGAAACTTGTGGTTTTGTTCTTCCTAGATGTATATTGTTTTGTTGATTTCTTCAAAAGGGAGAATAATTGGAATGATGAGGTTCCTTGTATTTGTATTTTTGTTACCTTCTACCATGCTTTCCATGCATATATGATCAGCCTTTTGAGGCCATATTTGTTCTTTTTAGTAACTTTGTTATAATTCCATTATATTAGTTTCTTTAAGGACAAAAAAGAATTGTGCTTTCTCACACCCTTCATCCTTAACTCCATCACAATTCACATGGAATGAATTTATTATATTAATTGAAATATAACGCATGAAAAAAAAAAATACTTACACAATTCATATTACAAAAAAATCACGAATATGAGAATTTTTTTAATTTTTTTGCAAAAGTTAATTTTACTCCTTGCACATAGTCTCTTTTAAAAATAATAATAATTATGTGTAATTATTTATAATCCTATTATTCTTGAATAAACTGGTCGAGGGGAGACTTATAAAATTTATATACAGTAAAAATTTCGTAAATTTGACGATGTGGAATTACGCATCAACATATATATTAATTACTATCTATCAAGATGCAGATATAGGAGGAAAATATGTTGAGCTCCATCTGCTAAATGATTGGTCTTGTAATGTAACTGGGTCCCATAACGTAAGCATTTTACCAACTGGGTTTTAATTGATTGATTATGTTTAATATAGTTACTAATGAAAGGCTGTGGAACATTTGAAGCTGCGTAAAGTTGTTTCTTTTATTATCTTTTGATTGTATTGTATTGTATTGTACTAGTATTTATCCATTTGCTTCTTTCTTTTTCAGTTTTACTTTAAGCATTTAATTATTGGAGTATTTATGTAAATGTCTTTTCTCTCTAGTTGGACGAGAGGGGAGTGGGGACCAAGAAATCTAATTTGTATAATAGGTTTCTGTAACATCTTATTAAATTTGGTTTAGTAGGGTGCTCGTGGGTTTTTGGAGAATGGGACATCCTAGAAGTATGTTGGTCTTTAAGATTTCATTGGAAAGTGAGTATGGAAGACAAATAAGATTGTCATTTATATTCACATTCATATGGGCGATTTTATTTTTTACTCGTATAGAAAGCACACCAAATCCAACAAGAAAGGGTTACCAATACAGATCACAAATAGTGGAGCTTGCTCATAAATAGTTTGTGAGTTAATTAAGAGTTTGAATTCAACTCGACTGATTTTAGAAAACGAATTGATTTTAAATATTATTTTAAACTTCGTTAATACAACGAGTTGAGTACAATTTTTTGTAAACTCAGACTCGTAAATTCGAGATTCAATTGACTTAATATTAAATATATATATATATTTTATTTATTTATCAATTTATAATAAAAATATCGATATGTAAAAATTAACAAAAATTGTAATTTGATTTAATGATAAATTACTGATTCTCTAATAAGTCTTGAATAAAATTTTCAAAAGCTCTTAAAGAATCTAGATTGAGCTTTGATTTAGGCTTTTGACCTCTTAAGGAACACAACTTGAATTTAAGTCGCCAAAATTTTATTTAGCCTAGTTAAGCTCTGCCCTCAAACTCGAGTCGTTGTCACTCCTACACTAAATTAAAAAATTCTTTTTACTAACAAGATTTCTGTTTAACATAGCTCCAATTATTTCAAGATCAAAACTTCAGGGGAGTGAACCGATGAACTAGTTAACTAAAACTTAAAAACCAACATGTCACCAATGAGTACAGTTAGATATTTTATCTCACAAGGAAGATGATATTTTCAATTACAAGTTATTTTGACGGAAAATAACATTTTACTTTCACGATATGGTGGGACTCGTCAAAAGTAAGTTTATGGACCCATTGTTCTGAAAGTTATAAATTCCTTTTCAATTTGTTTAGATGGAATAAGGATGAATTGGTCAAAGCAAAAAAGAAAAAGAAGTCGTAAAAGAGAATTACATCTAGTACAAAGTTCAAATTACTTTTTATGGGATGAATAACATAAAATTTTAATAAATTTAACTATTTAAGAAGTATAAAAGTGTAGAAATAGTATACTAAAAATGAATTGCTTCTTACCAAAAAGAACAAAAAGGAAAAGAATTTTTTGAAGAAGAATGTAAATGAATACGATCAAATGGTTGAAAGGTGAATCCTACATCGTTATATAATATATGTAAACTGACGATATAGTAAATATTCATCATTAAGATGTTCGTGGCGGGATTAAATTAATTTAAAGATTACTTCTGAATCAATTTAACTTAATTAAATAATTGTAAATATCAAAAGATATAGATATTCCAGTCAAATTAACTCGCTCAAAAAAATATTTGTGCATGGTCTACAGTCAGGTCTTCCTCCAGATCAATCTAAGCTATTTTCTCTTAGTTCTTTTATTTTTGTTCCTACTATCACCCATGCTATTACAAAATATTATATAAAAATTATTTATAAAACGTAGTTCAAATAATAAGATATGCTTGAATTCAATAATTGAGAATCAGAAATTTGAGCTCGCAAAAAAAAATATTTGTAGAGAAGATAATTACAATAAAATTAAGTTTATACTAAAAAAAAAAAACCTAATTACATAATATTATATTATTTATTATGCTACTTCTTATATGAGACGTGGAACCAGTCCTATAATCAATAGCTTTATATTGAAACCAACAAATACAAAATCAAAACACCCATCCCTCAAAAGTAACTAAAACTCGAGTTCAATGATTTCATTCATCAAAAGGGTTGGATTTGCTGGCCAAATCTCTTTCACCCATCATTATTTTCTACCTAGAAATTCTCTATACATAGAAGAATATTTCGTTTTCTTCTTAATGCTCTTCTTAGATGGATACACCTGGATGGTCCATTGCTTTTAAGAAATGAAAATGATACAAATGAATGATTTGTTTGAATCATATATAGAAATAATTTAAAGGGAATTAATTGAATGAAAGGAGTAACTAGAAAGCATATCCAACCAATTCAGAAAATTAACTCAGGAGGTGGGGAGGGTGTGGGTTTGATCATAAATCTAGTCTTGACAAGTTGCATAACATTAATACCCAATTAAATTTAGTTTTACAAGGACCACGGACACTTGTTTTCATTCTTCATTTTGATGTTTAATTTCAGATAAACGAATTTGATCTGTGAAAGCCTACTTTGATTTAAGTGTTTTGCAAACCTGAGATGAATGATAAATATTTGTGTATGTGTATCACAAGGAGACCTCAGGTCCATAGGGTTAGGCATAAGTTAATGTGACTGGTCCTGTGCATTTATTGGTTGTAGTGTCCAATTTTTCCTTTCTCTCTTTGACGTGCATGTATAGATGTGTGTTTGTGTATAGAAAATCAAATTGATTAGAGCTGCAATACCCTACCTCAGTTTTAGAAAATCACAGCAATTTAATTAGTCTAAATTCTAACTAGCTTTTATTGTTAACTCAAACCTAACGAACTAGGTTAGATATATTTATTTGAAGCAAAACCAGGAAGAAAATGAATGTGGCTCTTGGGATTAAAAGAAAGTATTTGGCTCTATTTAATTTGAGACTTAAGTTTTGGTTGAATGATTTATAAGCATCAAAAACAACTATTAAAGAAAATGTGGTGATCCTAAAGGGCTGGTCTGGTCAAGAAGGTGTGTTTTATTTATTTACTATACTAATTCGAATCTTTTTGGGAGGCTGTGATTCCATAACACTAAAATCTCAATAAATTTTCTAGTCTCAAAATGGATGTCATGACTTTTACTAAATTAAAGAGGTGATTAGTTGAGATGTGAGTAAACTGATCGCGGGGACATATTTGATCGCTAAATCAAAAAAAAATAAAAACCAAATTACAGTGAAAATCAAATGTACACAACCCAGCGGTCTCACTTAACCATGATCTGGTAATAAAATTTGAAACAAAACTTTGAGGTGTGTGATGGTCTAAAAAGTTTGAGTATCATGTTGTCAATAATATATTTCAATTATTACATTTTAACAAGTATCTTAAGGATACCTGACGCAGAATGTGTAAGTTGATTGAGGAATTTGAGATCAAAGGGAAAAACTATACTATTATACTCCTACTACAAGAACAATTATGATTTCTAGAATATCAATTCATTCGAAGATAAGAAGAAAAATATATATAATATATAATTAGACAAGTATAATTTACTCAAACCTAAAAATATTGAAAAAATATTAAAAAAATAGTTCTAATATTAATTTAATATAATTATAATTAAACTTTAATATACATATTAATTTTTCAATAAATCTTAACTTAAAAATATACATGTTGCCATCAACAATAATTTATATATATATATATATACATACGTCAATTGAAAGCAAAGTTAAATCGTTGAACCAACTTGCCATAATTTCCATTTGATAACAAATTGAACATGGAAGAAATCAAACCTAATCTCAAATTTGTTCAACACCCTTAGAACTCTTCCTAAATCGAGCTGGGGCCAAAAGAGAAAAAGGTTTATTATTCAAAGCTAAAACTAATTAATTAGTTTAAACTTTAAGGTGCATTTCTGTATGGGTCCATTAAAGTAACTTATTCACTGGCCTGTGTGGGAAGAAGGAAAAAGAAAATTAAAGCAAAAGGTTAAAAAACTAAAAGTGTAATATATATAGGACAGGTGGCATCCAGAAGACTAAACAACTGGATGATAATGATATTCTCAAACTTCGAAAGTGTAGATTTCTTATCTTCTGGGCCGCATAATTAATGACTTTCAATATCAAATTATTTATTTTCCATTAGAGAAAGACTTTAATTATTGAAACAAAATAAACACTCTGCAACCAATCATGAAACTGTCAGTGAGTTACATTTGATCCACACCATGCAATAGTTTTGCTCTCGAGCTAGAGTTCCTTCCTAGAGTGGTTAAAACGTTACTAACTGTTATCCAGCTTAATTTGATTTTAAATTTTTTAAGTAGATTAACTTTGAAAGACTGAATGTTAGGAATCTAGTTTTATTTTTTTATTTTTTTTGTCACAAAGTGGGTCATATTTAACTTAAGTACACAATAACATCTAATCCGTTAAATTTTTGTTGAAATGATTAGTTTCGGACCAAACAGCATGCATGTGAACACAAAAAATTTATAAAAATTAGCTAAAAAAAAGATATAAAAGAAATCTAGAGAGTATTGATATACAAATTTGTATATTTTGGATTGAGATCAACTTTAAGTTGAATTATTGGGTTGTGATTCGATCTATTTTCATGCCTAATATCATTTATAAATATATAGGTTTTTTTATTTTATACACATATACTCGTTTTCTGAAATATAAACAGATTCCATCTAAATCTTATTTGTTATTTATTAAAGAGAATTGTGCACGAAATAAAATATTAATATATACGTAATCTTTCTTATTATAATATATTAAAATTAAAAATTCTCAAGCTCATGTTCAATACAAATTCACGATGTAAATACTAATAAAACTACATCTTATTTACATATTTCTCACGGTTTTTTTAATTGACTTAATGAACGTTGTAATATAAGAACCGAAGAAACATCGTGTATGAGTGCAATCATAAATTCCTCACAGTCCACCGTTGTCTCTCATGAAGTTCCAAATAATATACGTATACGTTCAAAATCACACTTTAACAATCATTTCCTCACCTTTCATGTAGTTTTCCTTGATAAATATATCTTTGGGTCCCTTTGTGTCATTATTTTTGCCTTGTGCTCAAGAACGCGTGTGAAACTCAAAAAAGAAAATGGAGTTGTATATATGCAAGGGTCAACCAAACAATTTGCATTTCACTCATTAAGAAACAAGTAGAAGCCTTTTGAAATGATTATATGAGAAGATAAAGGAACCAATTATCAAAATTTTAAGTTTATATACTTTAGGCTTGAATCTATGTGCTGGATGATGCTAATTACCTATTACCCTCTTTGACTAGCATTGATAGACTATTTAACAAAATGGACTTTTTTTAGGGTTTAGCTTTTTGGTTCAATTAATTAGCTAGCGAAGCTTAAACACCCCCACTAGCTTGATTCCTTCCCACTATTGCTAGTTGCTACTTTTTAGCCCCTTTATCCTCCCTAAGAAGAGGGTTGTCTTCCAAATTTATTTAGATTGTACAATGCCTAAAAGCATTATGCAAGTAAGCATTTATAGTAATTAAAGGAATACTAGTGCTCATAGTACATAGGCTTTATAAATGGGGTATCTTAGGGGAGTTGATCCTGCCTAGCTCTTTTTCTTTTGTTACTCATAGGCTTTATATGAGTATGTGTGCACCTTTTTCATGATTGTGATTTTTGTTACTGAATTTTTCCTTGAACTAACCAAGCCCTTACTTCATGAACTAGCCTTCTTGTATCTTGTGGTAATGAGCACTGGCAAAGCAATTACATTGAAAGTGCTAGGTGGTTAATCAAGCCCAAAAACTGAGCTAATAAGGCCTTGCTCCATGAACTAGTTTTCCTATATGCTGTGATAAGTAGTGCAATGACTATGCAATAGTGCATGATGCTACTGCCACTAAAAAATAATATATAGATAGATACACACATTAATCATATTAATTAGTAATTTGATTTATTATTATGATGCTTTTTTAACGACCACATATGTCAGAATTCATTTATGTCCTAATAGAATGAGGTGTGGTCAAATTAGACTCACATTCCTTCATTAACAGGTTTTGGTGCACATACACGAGTAAAGGCTCATGAGATAATTTTTTGGACACATGGTTCCACACCATTGGTCCTATGAGACTCACACTTCACCTCAATAAGGGTTACTCTCTAGTATTTAATGCTTTTTATCTTTATTATCTCTAGAGTATTAGTTTGACAAAAATAATCAGAAGTTTTTATTCTTCTCTCTATTACCTTTTTATTATATTTTAAATTTTCTTATTTTTCTTTGCATTAAATTTCAATAAAAAGAAAATTGAATATGATTTTTATATTATTATCTTTTTAATTTAAATTTCATTCATTATTTATTAATTTTTGAAGAAGATAATATTTGATGGCTTGATAACAAGGAAAAATTAGTACTTTATGCAATATTATAAGTAAAAAAATTCATTTAAAAAAAATTAAAAATGGGATTTTTTGGTTATGTAATATTCTTTTAGAACTTCCTTAATATCTAAAATTAAAAGTAAATCTTTTGTTACTTTCCCCTACTAATTTTGACATCGGAGAGAAGTGTGGCCTAACTCCCTAGACTTTATTTTCTCATTCTTTTCAGGTATACACCAGGAGCCCGGTGAAACCTCATCCAACCTTCAGACCACCACAATAGCTAAGTATATTTAAACATCTCAGCTCGGTCAAATTTGGACATAACATTATGTGTCCACCTTCATTTTTCATTTTGGACACATGAGATGTTGGTCCCAACTCGGGTTATTACCCCATTTCCCTCTTTACATAAGGTGGAAAAAAAAAATCAATAATTTCCCCTTCAGTGTGAACAGTAAACTAATTGTATAAGAGGTAGTTGTCGAGGAGCTAAGGTAAGGCTGCTTCCATGCATATAAATAAATATATATATATACATATTGCAGTGTTCAACAATTTGAGGGCTATTTATGGTTTAGTACAGTACTGGCCAATATGCTTTTTCTTTTCTTAGCCGAAAGTACCATGGTCCATTTAAAAGCTTGAATGTATTGGCCTAAATGGCGAAATCTGATCAAACAGTGGAGTCATGATCAAACGTCCGAATGCAATTGTTAACCATTTTATCCTTTCCTTTCCCTATTGGTTTGGCCATGAGTATGGTGCACCTAACTACTCCAAATTACTTAATGGATCTAATACTTGATCAGTAGGGTTTGGAGCTTTGGATGCACAAGCTTTCAACCCAATAAAGATTTGGCGGCCATTGGTTCACATGGTGTACTGCACAAGACTTTTTCATGCACTCAATTATAACTAATAACACTGCAGGCTGCGGCTGAAGGATGGCCCTTTAAACTGTAAAAGCGGCGAATATATACTCAGACTCTCAGAGCTGAGCCATATCTAATAATGTAATGTAATCAGGGGCCAGGGCAGTATGTAGAAACAAAACTAGAGTCAGAAAAGAAGGGCAAAAGGGTCCCAATTCGTAGCTGTTAGAGTGTTACTCAAAGGCATAAAAAGGAAAAGGAAAAAGAAAATGGAAGTGAAAAAAATTCACAGTTGTCAAAGAATAACAAACCAACGTAATAAATCAAGTGAAAATGCAATGAGTAGATGGAATGGTGGAGTCAAGGAGGAAAAACATGAACATTAGCTTGTTCAAGTTAAATGATATGGTCCAGAAGTATCTGACAGATCTGTGCAAAAAAAACAAAACAAAAAAAACCCACCACAATTGCTTGATTTTAAGTAGATGTTTCATCTATTAATATTTCAAGTAATATGATTAGTTCGCGTGGTAATGCTTCACTAAACTCTTCTGTCAAATCAGTACCAAGTAATCCAAGGCCGTAAGAAAGCTCCTATCCTTCTATACATTCATCCGAGTAGATGACAAAATTGTAAGAATATGACAGACCCATCAAAACTGTACTGGTTTTCTAGGAACAGTATCACCACTCATCTCAATCAACGAACCATTTAATTTTCACAAGCATATCAGGCTACACAAGTCATTTATCCTTAATTGTGAGAGGTTGGTAAAAGGGAAAACCTTGTATTTGCCATTGCTCATACAGGTCAAGGTCAAGGTCAACTGCGCATTACTCACCATAGTCTGCATTTAAAGCATATAACTAGCATTAGTGAGCGTGAAATGTCAGAAATTAATCAAATTTCCTATTGACACAATAGAATTCATTTCTAGTGACTAATGACAACTTTTTATTATAGACTCCATTGTAAAATGACTACTTGTTATAACAAGTAATTTGTTACATCAAAAACTACAGCTAGGAAAGGCACAAAGCCTTCATTGTGAGGACTGAAGACTAAAAATAATAAAGATTATTAGTTTAGAAACGTAGACAGACAACTGTAGATAAAGGGAAAGTGAGGCATGAAATGTAGAGTCAGCTATCAATTTTGAAATGTTTAGACGTACTGAAATTTCCATTTGTATTTATATATAACTAGACTTCATGAACATTCCATAACCTTCAAAGGTTGATAAGATGAAAATTCCCCTATATCTCATCCCTTTCTTTTTTTTCTGACTCTGTCTAGGTGAAAGATTATTACTATGCAATACGCATTGAAGATTGTAATTTTAAGTATTATCTTCAGAAGAAAGAATTAGCATATAAAATTGCCAAACCTTATTGACAGTGGGATTGTCTTTTCATACACATCATGTTCTTTATAGGTGTAATGGTCCTAGGAAGTTGTGAAAAAAAAAAAGGGAATGTTACAACTACCCCCAACTCCAAATTGCTGCTCATGCTGTTAGTTTATATAAAGATTTCACTGCTTTTTTCCAATGTCAAGAGTTGAACTAACCAGGCTACTCACCCCCATATAAAGCCACAAATGTTTGGTGAAAACTTTCCTCCAAGACAGGATTTCCTTTTATCAATCCCTTTATTTTCTGTGGGAATGGGGAGGGCGAACTTCCAGTGCAGAGAAAATGTCTTTTGAAATTTTTATCTATCTAAAGTTGTTTTACTTTAGAATGATTTACTAAACTCATAAACCATAATATTTTATTTTAATTTTAAATTAAATTAAATTAAATTCTTAAGTGGTAAAGTTTAACATATACCTCACAAGAAGTTGCTATGCTTTTGCATTGCCACCTCTGGAAAGGAACACAATCAACATATCGACACCATCTGCAGTACTGGTTTATGTTGACTCCACGAAGAACTGCCACAAGACATCCTGCAAGTCTGCAAATGGGAGAAGCCCCTCTATAAGACATCACATGAGACCAAAATTACATCTTTGGTCATACTGGAAAAGGAAAAAAAAAAGGAGAGAATTACAAAAACAGACATACACTATAATGAAGAGAATGAGAGAGACACTCCTCAGAACTGGCCTGTCAAGCTTTTGCTTCAACTTTAACTTGATAGAACTTTTGACGCCAGTGTCAAAAAGTCTTTTAGTTTATAGATACTTTGCTGACCTGAGGGCTGAATAAAAGCAGAAATCCAAGAAGGATTCCTGATACAAAACCTCCAATGTTTGAAAAATTGTCTATGTAAGGTAGCAAGCCAAGGGAAAAGTTGATCACAGAGACACAGATAAGTGATGTTACAGCTGCAACCTGCATTAAAAAAATGATGATCACCCCCCCTACTAATTAAAATGGGAAAAATATAATGAACAGTGAATTAGAAAGGAAAAAAAAAGGTTCAAGGACCTTATTGGTGTAAAATTTCCAGTTCCTAATAAGTGCAGAAAGCATAGCTCCAAGTAATCCATATAAAGCACCAGATGAACCAACCGCAGGTGTATTTTGGATAAAAAGTGCAGCCACCAATGCACCAAAGAGAGCAGATAGTACATAGACTATGCCAATCCTTACTGCAAATGGAAGCAAACATCCAGTATGTGAGAACACTTCATAAAAGCATTTCCATGTTTAGATGCTATTAATTTGATCAAAATAATCACTTAAAAGGGAAATTGAAGCAAAGAAATTTACAGGGTCCAAATTCTTTCTCTAGATGAATTCCTACAAAGATCACACTGCAGAGGTTGATGACAAGGTGAATGGCTCCACCATGCAGAACAGGAAATGTGAAAAGACGCCAAGTTTGATGGTGTTCTGTCAAAAAGATTCTTTGAAGAGCTCCCATTTCATCTAGCCTGCAACAACATGAACATGACAAAAAAGGTACCCAATTTATATGTTGGGTTGAAAACTGCCTGAGACATTTTGCACGAGACAAACTATTCTCTTGCACCCAAGGTAAACAGAATGTGTGTGAACTTTACATTACATGGTGAAATAACCATTGTTAAGAAGAAAAAACCTGACTTTGGTTTTCAGCATAGCAGAGTCAATGTGACTGCTATATGCATTCTGAACTGCAGAGCATAGAATTATCCTTCTTCAAAAAAACTAAAAAGAAGTCCAACGATGATTCGCAGAATAAATTGTCCATTTGTCTTAAAGATAAAATGATTGGATTTAGCAGAGGCAAATTTTACTGGAGCAAATGGTCAGGCCTTTGTTTATGTACCTTCAGGATAATTAAAGAACAAGGAAAGAAAAGATATCTAACTTTGGTTAATCTTACTGTTGGAATCAAGTTAAAACGCTAGAGAGAATTTCATGCCTCAGCTGGTATTTTCATCAAATAAGCTCTTACAGCCTAAATAATGCCAATTAAGATTATTCCAAATAGCTAGTTTTCTAACTTGTGACACGTTTTGCTGCAATCAAGATATTTATTTCTCAAAATAGAGCAGAGTTGTTCTTGAATTTGCAAGATTAAAAACCAATGATAAGCTCCTTTTTCAGTGGGGATTTGGGTGGGATGGGGGAGAGGGGGTTTGAGGAATCCTATACCAGGTAACAATACAAGTTGACTTGTTGAGATTTGAGAATCAAAAAAGAGAAAATGGATGCAAAAGTTGTTAAGCAATGAGATTCAATTAAGTAAGATTGTAAGCTACTGCTATGAAGTAAAGATCTCAAAGGCCTAACTGACTGAGAACTCACAGTAAAGCATTAAAAATTTTACCTATTTATGCACAGATGACCAAATGCAAACAAAATTACAGCTAAAAGTTCTCACAGAACTAGAAAATAATGAATGGTCACAAAACCCTAACTTGCAATTCAACAAGACTCTTAGTTCCAAAAAAAATTTCAGCTACCCATTGGAATAGTAAAAACGTCTGAAATCAAAGAACAGAGTATCTTAATTTCTTGAAGTGGGAGTTTTTGTTCCCCAGAGACCAAACTAATACAAAATCGTGAAATAACTTCTTTCTTCTTGCTTCCGTCATTTTCTCAGGAATCCAATGGAGCAACACCCATTTACGATCAGCTTCAAAATTTAACTAATTGCAGACAGAGTCATCCAAGAACCTCAAAAACCCCAAAAAAATGAAAACCAAATCTACTTACGCAGAAAAAAAAATTGAACGAAAAGGGGTTGAACTCACTTGGAAGCGGAAGGGCCAAGCAGGGGATTTTCGGAGAGGGGCTGGAATGAAAACCTCCCAAGAGCTTTGAAAGCGCAAAACACCATGGGAGTTAGTCCAGCAGTCGTTCACGGCCATGGTAGCAATGAAAGCCATAATGTGCAGGATCACGAAGACAGAGATGACCCAGGTATCGCCACGCTTCTGAGAGCCCGATTTGAAGAAATCAATCTTCTGGTCTTGGAGATTATCATCCAAATCAGCGGAAATTTGAGATGACGAGGGTTTGATTTCAATGCGTGTGTGGAATTTGGAACATTCCGCCATTGATTCTCCAAGAAAATGCAAGACTGTCACTTCGGAGAGGTAGAGAGGGAGAGAGAGAAAGAGGATGATAAGTAATCTTGAAGCAACCAGTCACTACGGTTGGAGCTTAGCGGTCTGAACTTTGAAGCGCGTTAGACGGTTATGGAATTTCCGGGAGAGGGTGTCTTCGAAGAAAAATAGTTAACTTTGGCGGGAGATCTTTTTGAGCAGTCTGAATTCTGAAAGGTTTGTGTTTTTCGTTCCTTCAATCACGGTTAACATTTTACACTTCTTTCTTAGCTTTTTTTATAATGTCATGAATTATGATACTAAACAATTAGACGGGCATAATAGTATGAGCTCAAACTACTCTCTATAATTTGAGAGACATACCATTTTAGGTGGTACCTTCTTTTATATATATATAAAATGTAATACTTAGAACGAAACTTTCTATTACATAAATTTTTATATTTATCTTATTATTGTTGTCTGAATTTAAATTTTATAGTTAAACTAATAATTAATTGACAGGTCTTATTAAAGGTAAAAAAAAATAATTTTTAGTCATGCTAAAAGAGTAAGATGATTAGTATTTAATATTGTTGAAACTTGAAACATTTAGCTTTTATTTGAGCATAAATGAAAAGAGCAAAGGAAAAATAAAAGAAAATTGGGGGACATATTATGACATTTTATTTTCTTATTTGGAAAGAAAGTTTACGAATGTCAAATTTTATTTTTGTAAAATAATTGTTCTTCATATTTCTCTTTTTCTCAAATAGAATAAAATGGCTGTACCAAAAAACAAAAAATAGAAGAAAATGACTCTTTCCCCTTAAACACGTTTTCTTTATTTATTAAATATAATTAACCGTGTAAACTTTCGTTAAGCGGATCCGTGGCGCAATGGTAGCGCGTCTGACTCCAGATCAGAAGGTTGCGTGTTCGATTCACGTCGGGTTCAATCCCAACATCCGCTTGTTGCTTTTCTTTTCTTTTATTTTATCTTGGGGTAAACGTTATGTGTATTAGATGGGCTTTGGGCCCATCACGCATGGCAGATCTAATCATTTACACTTATTTTTGGTTAAATAAAAATTCACTAAAAATTAAGGATGTTGTTATGTGAATGACATATAATTATTGAGTAGACGAAATAGGCCTATTATCTGTCAAAAATAAAATATCTTTACGTTTTTATATTCTCATATCTTTTATCCTTTTCAATCTCACTTTGTCTCTTTTCCTTAAGATTCATCCATAGGCGTCTCCTATTTTGAGCAAAGTTTTCATTGCATCTCACATGGCGGTTGAAGAACAATCCATCTAAACAAATATTCCTCCATCACCAATACCACATGCCCCATTTTTGTTGGCACTGGACTCCGGTCCTGTAGACATAAAAGGAGTAACAGAATTTGCATTCGGCATCATCAATTTAAACAAATTCATATCATCAACGACCAAGCATTACAATTTTACTCTTAAATTTTTGAATATATTCCAACTACTAACTAGATCTTGCTGAAATAATCTAACCCCATGTAACCCTTTAGAGTTATAGTCAATACCAAAATTCTTATACAGTAGGAAATGAAGTGTCTTAATGTATTAAATTAGCAGAACCCTTAGCATCTGGGTTTATCACCTCTTTCACTTTATCATTGAACTTAGCAACCAAGAGTGAAATTAGTAGCAAAAGATTACAAATACTACGCCAAGGTCAAAGTTAATGCTTGTAGAACCCTTGGCATAACTTGTTCTGAGTTTTAGAAGCAAATTGGTAGGCACTGTAATCTTATCGAGCAAGATTGTACCATTTTATTATAGTCTAATGCATCGATCTCGGCAACAATGCTTTCACGTCAGGACCGATCGAACCCATCTTTGAGCTTTACTACTAGACTATCATTATCCAATTGAAATGGGATGGTCATCTTTGTTGACATCGAACTCATCCGAAGCAGAAAATTGCCAATCTTTAAGGAAAAGAAAATCAAAATCAGTCTTCCCAAAAATAAAGATATAAGCTACAATGAAAAATCAAAGAATAAAGTGATAGAGGAGAAAAGGAACAATTTTTTAGGTTTATCTATGCTCTGAGCACCCAACTTAGTGCTTGAAGTGAGCTTAGCAGAGACTGAAACGAAGAGGGATGCCATAGATGATTTGGAGGTCAAAGAAACAAGAAAGAAAATGACAACAAATGAGAATTAGGATACGAGAAAATGAAAAGTCAGATAAAGCAAAGTGATTTTCCTTTTTGACAGATAATAAAAACCCAGTTTCGTTTCACAAAACAATTTTAAGGTCGTTCACATATCAGCACCCAAAATTAATTATAGTTTTGTATCCATGTTTTCAGATCTAGCTCATAATCAACCCAAAAGAGGAAAAGAGTCAAGGGTGGGAGGTTCCAACCAGAGTTAAACAGTAAAAAGAAATTATAATATTTATAATACAAAATCAAAATATATTACTTTTAAATATAATATTTAATTATATATTTTTGTTAAATTATTTTGAAAATTAGTATTTATTTATTAAAAGTGCTTATTGTGAAAATTAGTATTTATTTATTTATTTAAAAGCACTTCTATTTAATATTTACATTAGTATAATTGTTTAAAACTAATTTGATTGAATCTATAGTTTAAGTCAATGGTGTTGATAAAATGATTTTTGTTTTTGTTTAAAGAGTTAGTGTCATATTACAATTTTAAAATCCCGTCAATTCTCACAAGTTATGATAGATTGATCAGATTTTTCAAGCTTAAATGAGTTTTGATAGAGTTTGATTATCATATCTTTAGAACCACTCACTCTTGTCTAATGCCTAAGCCAAGTCTCAAAATTTTCAATTGTATTGGCCGATTCTAAAAATATTAATTTATACAACTATGTACTTGAGAACCAATGTGTACAAATTATTATTTTTAATATAGTTTTTCAATTTTTTGCCACAATTTGGAATTTTTTTTTTATCAGAGATAAAATAAAATTTAAACAAGATCTAAAATTATAATTCCATATCTACCCTTGAGTATTACCCATAATGATGACCGTTTTGTTTGGAATGACAAACTTATCAAAGTTTGATGACAACAAACTATTTTTCTCTTTTCTCATGTTTATTCATCATCATCACCAATGTATTTTCGTTTATCCTTTTTTGCTCATAGTCTGTAGTAGTTGGGAGTTAGAACAAACATAATGCCAATCATCTCATTTGTATATATATACTTCCACATATTTTAAAGAAAGGATGGTGCAAGTCACAACCAAAATAAAAGTTGGATAATTTAAACTTCAACATAAACATGTAAGTTCCCATTAATTTTGTCATTAACTAAAATACAGCCCACCCACAGAATTTAGTAAAAAAAGAATAACAAAAAGAAAAAGAGACGTAAACAAAAAGCTCTCTGCCTCTACCTACATCAACCTACTCAGCCCTCACAAACAAGTTCATTTCATTCATTCAAATCACTTTCCCCAACCCAGAGGGTTGGATTACTGTGTATTGTCGGTATCTGCATTCTGCCACCATAAAAGGGAAAAAAGAAAAGAAAATTGAAGCAGTGGGTTGGATTACGGTGTGGGTCTAGCTAGCTGAATCTTGGGTGCTTTTCTCAAGTCGGGTATCACTGTATCAGTACCATCATCCTCAATATTGGCGGGAGTTGACGGCTATTCATTGGTTGTAAATCTGATCACAAAGTTATTACTTTGGAAATTAAGTATTGTGCTTTCTTCAAATAATGACAATTTACTCTTGTTCAGTCTCTTCTCGACAGAGTCTCGCATATATAAACCGTCTGAGGAACCCAGTTGAACATTTAATACTTGTCAAATTTTTACGTTTTCTCCTTATAATAATCCCTCGGGTTTTGTTTTTCCCTTGATTTTTTGGGGGTGACCTCTCTCAATTTCTCTTCAAAGTCAATGATACTGTATAGATTGACAAATCTC